>OU898278.1:92221491-92251491 GCA_918026665.1 Diabrotica balteata | reverse complement strand
AGAAAAGTAACTGATTTGTTTGTGAATTTTAGATCATACAATAATTTTTTGATATCAAGTATAATGGAGTTTTGAAAACTGTCTAATGGATGGCTACGAATAGCTTGTAATACTGCCTGAGAATCTGATACTATTACGATGTTCTCACAATAATTAGTGACACACCAAGATAGTGCTTTCTGTATAGCAGCAGCCTCGGCTGTAAAAATAGAACAATATTCAGGAATTCGATATTTCTCAACATAGTTGCTGTTTGAAACAAAAAAAGCGAAACCAGTACTTTCAACAGTTTTTTATCCATCTGTATAAATTATTGAGCAGATAGCTATAATATTTGATGAAATGGCGATTATGCCAAGTCTTCAGTACAATAAGCATAGTAGGTGTATAGAAGGTTTTGAAGATATGGGAGGTGACAGAGATTCATATATAGCAGATCATGTTCTAGTTTTTATGGTAAGAGGTTTTAAAAAACCGTGGAAATCACCTATTTTATACCAATTTTTTAGCAGAGGTGGCGTAAAAACCCTTCAAATTAAAAACATGTTGGTGGAAGTCATTTCTAATTTCTTAGAAGCCTCAGCCTGCTATGCAAAAAGATGTGTTGCGAAGGAAATCTTTAGCAACTTCCAACATATAACATATTTTTTGTTGTTCGGGTCTCATCTTCAATATGGTCTTCTTTTTTGGTGTTCTAGAACAGCTGCCCCAATCTGATTATGTTTTTAAATTTCAAAAAAGAGCAATACAATATCTTTTTAGCCTCAGTAGAATAGCATATTGCAGAAACTACTTCAAAACTCACGGGATTTTAACTCTTCTCTCTTTATATATTTTAGAAGGTGTTTGCTTAATTCCTAAACACCTACCTGTTTTTCCAGCAAGACCTAATCATGACTACTATACCAGAAATTCAACCTTTGATTTGTATTTACTGAACCTGTCCACAGTTAGTAAAGAAATCTATATTATATTCAGTAAAAAATTATACAACCATCTCCCTTTGCAACTTAAATCTGTAACTTCTTTCCTTAAGTTCCGTAAAAAGACAAAAACCTATCTATCTGAAAGACCATATTATTCAGTAGAAGAGTTTCTGAACAAATAGCTTTATGTACAAGTTGTTGCAGTTTCGCAACTGTATATAAACATTTGTAAAAGAATAACAGACTTTTTGATAGTTTCGATTCTCCCCGTATATTTAAACTGAGATTTGCCTATACGAAAAATACAGCTGTTTTAAGAACTAATTTAAAAGAACGAGGCATCTGCGAAAGATCACCACACGTGTGTGTATAAGTTAAGGGTTTGAATTCCATCTAGAAAAGGAGAGTCGAGTTTTATCTCTCAAACGATGCACATGTGTATATGCGTTTGGGTTAAGAGTACCTGACTTCTTAAAGACTACAAATTTGGAAGGAGATAGACTACAAATTTGTGGTTCCCGTTGTTCGTCGGTGAAGACATCTTTGCGATAGCCGAGGTGCTATCTTTTCATGGGGTAAAGTACATATACACAATATATACACCATAATTTTGTTGTTGGATGGGCTAAGTACGTATTTTGTGCCCCAATATCACATATTGTATCGCGGTTTTTGAACTTTTTACATTTGTTGGCGACTTTATTTTATTGTGCTGAACTTGTGTCGCCCGTTGAGATTATTTACGTTTGCTTACAGATATTTGACTGTATCTGTAATTATTATGGACTTGTTTGCATTAATAATTTTATTATTAATTGATAACTTATTATATGGTACTAATTTCACTATTCTTTTGTGTTTTTATGAGTTTACTAATTGCATTACTTTTATTATTAATTTAATGTGTATTTGATTACCGGATATATTTTTGAATTGATTTTATTGAATTGTTTTTATATCATTGACATATATGTCAATATTTTTATGTTTAATATATTTTTATGTTTATTACATGGCATAAATATGAAATTATTTTACTGCTTTCGGTCAGTAGTGTTTTGTTAGAATCGACATTTTTGTTTTGGTTTGTTTATTGTTATCTTTTGGTGTTGTTTCATAGTAACTAATATTTAATGTATATATTCTTCTTTAGTTGTAATTGTACATTTGGTTCTCTATATTTATGTTTTAATTTCATTGCTTTTTTAAATAGAGTTTTATACAGTCCGCTGGCTTTGATTTCTTTTCTTTATTTTAATATACATACCCAATCTGAAAGGGGGAAACCAGCGAGTTCTAGATTGAACATAATACATTCTCTCCCCCTTCAGGATGACCCCAATTGTTATAATGAAGTCATCGTGTGTGTAGAACGCAACACAAGTAACTTAAGTATTTGTATAAATATATAGTCGGTCAGATAGCTCAGCGGGCTGTGCGGCTGCCTCTCATTCGCTTTACTGTCGAATGGTTTAGTGGATGTGGGATCGAGCCCAAGCTCGGTGTACAGAAAACAAAAAGTCTAACGCAGCAGTTTAAAATTCTAGATGAATCTGCGGCTTAGACTAGGATATGCTGGGATCTGATCGGCCTATGGTGGAGCAGTACGGCAAGAGATAAGGGCTTGCGGCTCGGTGATACTCCTCCATAGATCCCTACCGGACAGGCGTAACGCCTAAAAACCGGATATATATATATATATATATATATATATATATATATATATATATATATATATATATAATATATATTTTGAGTATCACATGCAGCAACTTAAACTATGCAATTTATGTAAATTTTGCAATATATTGTACATTTTATTATCTTTTATTTTGTAATATTGATGATTTATGTAATTTTAGTAAATTTTAAATTGCTATTTTTCTGACTTATTTTAAGCTTTGTCCATAAAATTGTACAATTTTCAGTGGTAATTTCTATTGTATTCTAATTGTATATACAAAGTTGTTTTACAGGTATTAAATAAATAAATAAATTACATTTTGTCTTATTTTTTCGTAAATGGTATTGTGTATATTTGGAAGTTAAAAATAATTTGCACAGTTTGAAATTTCAAATGCAATTTTTTTTTTCAAATATACCAGATAAAATTAAATATTTTAAGCTGTATTTAAATTTTCCCACTAAAATTAAATTTTGAAATTCCCGCGTAATTTCCCACTTGAATTAGTTCCGTTGCAAATCTCTTAGAGCACTGAATTTCATATCGAACTAAAGTATTGTCGTGAAGCATCTAGAGGTAGGCAATTTGTGGTTTCACATCAAAAGGTTATAAAAGGGTGGCACAATAGGTTTAAAAAAAAAGGGAGTCAACTGCATTGGATCGAATAAAAAGAAGACTTGTTTAAGTACCTCGAATTATTGTAAATGCAAGTAAATGATTCATTTACTGATTAAATTACTTCCTAAAGCAAGTTTTATTACTGATAGATGGCATCACTGCCTTCTACTGTGTCAACGATATGGCGTTACATGTGATGTCATCACTTTTTTATGTATATGTATTTGCGAGCTCTGTCCGCGCCCGTCCATCCGGTCACATTGTAGTACACCAGTGCCGTACCGAAAAGGTTAATATTCTTGCAAATTTCGAAAGAGGTCCATTGAAGATGAAGACTGATCAGGAAGGCCAATTACTGATGATAACACCCCTGTAAACTTTGATACAGTTCATAAAATAATTTTATAAGACGAAATCCACTATCCACTGAGGAAGTACTACATATAATGGGCAAAGAGTGCGAACTAGTCGTAACTAAAATGTTGCAAACTAGAATACCTGGGCCATATAATGCGCAATGAACAACGATATGACCTACTTCGGACCATACTTCAAGGTAAAGTGCATGGGAAAAGAGGTCCAGGACGGAGAAGAATATCCTGGCTGCATAACCTGCGAAAGTGGTTTAACTTAACCACTACCGGACTTTTCAGGGCAGCAGTCAACAAAGTCAGAATAGCCATGTTAGTGTCCAACATCCGTAACGGATAGGCACCATAAGAAGAAATCCACTATATGAACACCTCTCTTAAAACTATTCCTGAATAAATTTCACTGTTCATGAGAATTTGGGATGCTATGCTAAACAATGCGATGTTCAGTAAGCTTTACACTTTACAGTGCCAGACAAATGGGCCCGTGTCTCTAGAGAACCATATTCCAGTACAAAACTTATGTACAATTTTTAACAGTCACTCCTAATCATTTCTTTTACTGTATCTGTTGTTACTCTTTTTCTTAAAGGGTTATGTAAAGGATGAATATGACCTGTGAAGATTTTTAAATATCATAGCGATACCAAAGCTATAAACAAATTTATAGGAATCATATATCATCAAATATAATATATAATCAAAAAATATTGTTTAACCATTTAGGTATATAAAATTTATGCTAATGACACTACTATATTTACTTACATTGTCCTCCTCTTCACTATCGTCAAAATCAATGAATTCCTGATAAGCCTCGTCAAGTTTTTCCTGAAATTTTATATTATTTATTTTCCATATTAATATGAATATTGAAAGCTTACCGCTCTGCATTTTTTTAATGTTTCTTCTAATTTTCTCAAATCCGCTTCATCATCCATCGTATAAAAACAAACAAAAGTATTCTAAAATAAGCCGGAAAGCCTGAATTAAAATTATATACCCTTAACACTTTCAGTTTATTATTGTTTATTATCAAAAAACAAGTTGTCAAAAACTGTCATTGTCACTTTGGGTTTTTTAATTATGATAGCATACAACAGGCGAACAGTCACAGAAATTATTTAATCTGTGTTTACAGTAGGTCACAAGAACGGTTGATCTGTGTTTAGTGTCCGTGGGTCAATGTTGCTTAAAATGCTTGTTTGATGTTTGACGTTTGTTAAACTAGAAGAAGGAATAGCCATGGTGTATTTTGTCATTTTGTGTAATAACCATAACCTCAAAATTTCAATCAATTTGATTTGATATGAGTGAATGGATTTTAAAAAAATAAATCTGAATGCTTATTAATTAGATTTTATATAGAATAAAAAATGAATTTAAATAAATTAAACATAATATGGAGGTATATATGTTGTATTTAAATTTATAAAACAATAATTATGAATATTTTTTAGGCAAAATTCATCCAAGAAAAATCTATTATTTCCAGTGTGTCACCAAAAGTATTCATATGCCTACAAAAGTACGGGAAAAGACAGTAGTTCAAGTAGTAGCAGTAGCAGCTCTAGTTCAGATAGTGATCTAGGTTTACCATCTAAACAAGACACAGAAAATAAAAATAAAGAAACTATTAACAAACTCAATAGTCTTTTACAACAATTAATTCAAGTGAGTTATATAGAGGTACGTTTTGAATAAAATTTTGACAGTTTTTAAATTTTTTAGAATGATGAGGTTGCTAAGAGTTCCAACTTAGTGTTGGCTAGACCAAAAAATAAGAGACTTTCAAAGGAAGAAAGGCAAGCAAAAAGAGTAGAAAGCGTTGGTAAGTTTTAGAGTTTTAAATGTAGATAAAGAGACTATCATTATTCTAGTATGAATCCTCAAGTTTGGTATGATATGGCGTTTTACACAAGTACCAGTATCATATTTTGTTGATTGAGACATATTTTTAAATATTGTTTGACACCAAGTTTTGTATTTTAATATAATTACGCTTTTCTCACATTTTCACAATGATTCTAGTTTAGACTGTCTATCATCAGCATATAACACTTCTATCTATTATAGTATATGTACATGCTTCATTACCCAAGACAAAATTGAGTTTCCCATTGATATTTCTCTATATTTGTGTGATGTATTGGCAACCCTGCAGTGCGGTTACGTCACAATCAGCTGAGAAAACACTCAGGAAGACAGACGCGACGATGACCTACTTAATATATATTTGTTATTTGCATTACGTTTTGGAGTGATCATTAAAGTCGGTAGTATTTCCTATACTGTGTTTATGTTTACAACCGGTCCGATACATATTATTTGGCGACGAGGATGGGATCCGTGTGTGTGCCAGTTTAAGTGCATTATTTCGTCCCGGTGATAAATAAAGCAAAGTGTGTGCAGGATGGCGGCATTCGGAAACATCGAACAGTTTAACGTGGGTGACTCCAAAGGTTGGGAATCATACGTCGAGCGTATGGATTTTTTCTTCTTGGCAAATAACATTACAGACCCTGATAGGAAAAAAACTACATTTTTAAGTTTGTGTGGTCCCAATACATATGAGATTATTAGATCTTTGGTCGCGCCGTCCAAAGTGTCTGATAAAACTTATGACCAAATCATAGTTGAATTAAAAAAGCATTTTTCTTCAAAAACGTCGGAAATTGTGTGCAGGTTTAAGTTCTATCGTCGGAATCAACAGACTGGTGAAACAATATCTGTGTATCTGAAGGAATTACGAAAATTGGCAGAACCCTGTGGTTTCGGAACTAGCCTTGACATAATGCTACGTGACCGACTCGTTTGTGGTATTACCGACGAATCGCTACAGCAAAAGTTGCTAGCCACAGATAAGTTAAAACTTAAGGACGCGCAAGACCTGTGCCTTGCACACGAGGTGGCCGTGGAAAGTTTGGCAGTTCTACGAGAAACTGAGTCGAGCGCAGATGTAAACGCGGTAAGTTTTCGTAAAAATCAACCGGGCCAGTTCAAACAATTAGCTAATCGCGAAAGGAAAAAATGTTTTCGGTGCGTAAAAGAACATTCTCCCGAAACTTGTGAACACATTAAATCAACCTGTGCATATTGCAGGAAAGTTGGACACATCGAAATAGCTTGTTTTGCAAAAAAGAAGAATCAAAATTACAAACGCAAAGTACATCAGACTACCGTGGAATCTACGTCCAATACCGAGCTTGTTTCGGGGAACACTCAGAGTGTTTTTTATCAAAGTAGTGACTATGAATTTACGTTAAATAACGTGACGTCTGATAGCATTACCGGTAAATATTTAGTAGATGTGCTACTCAATGACCAAAAAGTGAAAATGGAGGTTGACTCGGGCGCGAGTTATTCAGTGATAAGCAAATCAACCTACCATGAAATCTTTAGTGAAAATCGACCTAAAATAGATAAATCCAGTGTTATTTTAAGGGACTATCAAAACACAGTGATACCCACACTGAGTAAGTGTCAAGTGGAGGTAAAGAGAGGTCCAAGATCAGCGACACTTCCTCTCATAGTCACGGAAGGAAATCGTGCCAGTCTACTCGGCAGAAACTGGTTTGATAGTTTAGGTTTAACCATAGCTGGGGTAAGTCAAATTTTATCAATGATAAATTATACAGAAGAATACCCAGATGTATTTAATACAGATTTGGGGTCTTACCGGGGTCCCCCAGTAAGTTTTTCGTTGGACAAAAATGTAAAGCCGATTATGTGTAAAGCTCGTAAAGTTCCATTTGCGCTAAAAGATAAAATCGAAGTTGAACTGGACAGGCTTATTGCGAAAGGAGTTTTAGAGCCGATTACGCACCCAAAATGGTGCACCCCAATTGTGACTGTTTGCAAAGAAAACGGTGAGGTTAGGATTTGTGGTGACTACAAATCCACATTGAATTTAGCGTTAAATCCGGAACCTTATTCAGTGCCATCGGTACAGGGTATCTTATCCACACTTGCGGGCGGTAAAGTTTTTGCAAAACTGGACATGGCGCAAGCTTATCTGCAGTTAAGTGTCAACCGCGAAGCTGCTGAAGCACAAACAATAATTACGCATAAAGGGGCTTTTAAATGCAATCGTTTACAGTTCGGTATATCAGTGGCTCCACAAATTTTTCAAAAATTCATAGACACTCGATTAACGGGTATTCCTGGTGTACTACCTTATTACGATGACATTTTAATAGTTGGTAGCTCAGAAACAGACTTGGATTCAAAAGTGCGCGCGGTATTATCGCGTTTCCAGGAAGACGGACTGCATTTGCGCAAAGAAAAGTGCGTTTTTCGAACAAAAACTATAGAGTTTCTTGGTTTTCAAATTAGTGAAGACGGTTTACGCCCCACTAAAGACAAAATCGCGGCCCTAACTAATGCGCCTGCGCCAACCAATAAAACCGAGTTGCAAGCTTTTCTTGGACTTTTAAATTTTTATCATGTTTTTCTAAAGGACAAAGCAACAATTGCGAATCCGTTACATGCACTGCTCCGAAAAGACGTTCCCTGGCAGTGGCGTTTTATAGAACAAAAAGCTTTCGATTTACTAAAAGAAATTTTAGCGAAAGAACCTGTGTTAGGGCATTACAATGAACAAAAAGATTTATTTTTGACGTGTGATGCCAGCCCTTACGGGGTAGGTTGTGTGCTTAGTCAACGTGATGATGAAGGACGTGAATATCCAGTGGCGTACCATAGTCGTACTCTATCATCTACTGAACGAAATTTCTCCCAAATCGACAAGGAAGCACTGGCCATAATATCGGGCATTAAAAAATTCCACGAATATGTATATGGCAGGAAAATAGGCATAAGAACGGACCATAAACCATTGTTGGGTATTTTTAATCCGAAAAAGGGTGTTCCAGAGATACTGTCACCCAGAATGCTTAGATGGGCTCTTATGTTATCTGCTTATGATTATGAATTATGTTACGTACCAGGTTCAAAAATTCAGAATGCAGATGCTCTTAGCAGATTGCCACAAAAGGTACATGCGCCAGAACCACCAAGCTCAGATGACGTTTTGATGCTTGAGAACATCCCAGAAAAACTAATCTGTGCCAAAGACATTGCCAATGAGACTAAGAAAGACCCAGTGTTATCTAAAGTTTTGCAGTGGGCTTGGAAAGGTTGGCCTGATCAGAAAATTAAATTTTCAGACGAATATACTCCTTATCTACTACGTAAAAACGAAATTAGCTGTTATCAAGACTGCCTGTTATGGGGTACAAGGGTAATAGTTCCACTAGGAGGGAGGAAAACAATACTGAATTTGCTACACTCAGCACACCCCGGAATTGTAAAAATGAAGTCACTGGCACGCTCATATGTTTGGTGGCCAAATCTCGACAAACAAATCGAACAGCTAGTAAATACATGCAGCGAGTGCCAGGAGTCTAGAAACATGCCAAAAAAGGCTCCAATCCATCCGTGGGAGTGGGCCAGAGCTCCATGGACAAGAATACACCTCGATTTTGCCGGTCCATTTAAAGGCAAAATGTTTCTGATTATCATAGACTCGTACTCGAAGTGGCTGGAGGTTAAAATCGTTCCAAATACCTCTAGTGTTGTGACTATAGATGTATTACGTGGTTTATTTGCCACTCACGGCATCCCAGATGTCGTCGTATCTGATAACGGAACTTGTTTTACGTCAGCTGAGTTTCAAGATTTTTTAAAGAAAAACCTTATTAGACAAGCATTGGTTGCACCATACCATCCAAGTAGTAATGGGCAAGCGGAACGCATGGTACAAAATGTAAAAAATGCACTAAAAAAAATGACAGATAGTAATGAAGAAACTAAAATACAGTTAGCATTGCACAGATATCTCCTTACTCAGCACATTACACCCCATTGCACAACAGGGAGATGCCCATCAGAAATATTAATGGGGCGAAAATTGGGCTCATTATTTGATCGTTTACAGCCTGACTTTAGAAAAGAGATGTTATCTAAGCAAGAGATGAACGATTCTTACAAAACAGTACCCAGATGTTTTCAAGAAAACGACACTGTATTTGCAAGGTCATTTGCTCCAGGTGGTCAAAAGTGGCTTCCTTCCAAAATAATTGAAACCACTGGACCGTTAAGCTACAAAGTTCAAACCCCCGATGGTAAAATTTTACGTCGTCATTCTGACCAAATCAGAACCCGTGTGTGTGACCAAGAAACAACAGACGAAGTTACACCGTCAACCTCGATGGAAAGAAAATTACTCGTAACTCCGCAACCGTTGTTTCTGCATCCAAACGAATTTGTGGACCAAGAACCAGAAATTGTAGAGCACGCCGCTGAAGTTAAAAAGCCACCTGCTCGAATAAGAAAACCTCCAAGGTATTTGGAGGACTATGATGAGTAGATTCATCCAGGAGGGAGGAGTGTGATGTATTGGCAACCCTGCAGTGCGGTTACGTCACAATCAGCTGAGAAAACACTCAGGAAGACAGACGCGACGATGACCTACTTAATATATATTTGTTATTTGCATTACGTTTTGGAGTGATCATTAAAGTCGGTAGTATTTCCTATACTGTGTTTATTGTTTACAACCCGTCCGATACATATTAATTTGTCACATTCCCAGTGTTTGTCACAGTATGAGGATTTCACTCATACTTTTTAAGGGAATGTTCACAAAGTGCCAACACCATCTACTCTTGACTTATGTCTTGCTTTAGCTGCATTTTTACATATTTTTATTAAGGTCTTATTAATACTTAGCATAACAGCAAACTGAAGAGAAATTGTATCAACCAGGAAGTTAGTGAAACCTGTATGTGTTTCTTATGTTCACATTGTAAGAATAAAAATATGTTGCAATTGCACTGATCCAGCCAATCACCCATCTTCTACTTTTAGCCTAAAAAACACATGATTTATCCCATTAAAGGATTTACTGAAATCAGTATAAATAGCATACATTTGACTACCACTCCCTATTGAATGGATTATATCATTTTGGAATAACAAGAGATTAATTACTGTGGTAATAACAGTGAAAAAACCATACTGCTCATCAATGATAATATTCTTACAATGCCAAGAAAGAAATTTTGTCATAAGTAGTTCAAACAACTTGAGAATCACACTAAGCTTGCTGATTGGACAGTAGTTTTTAGACATTAGACTTGTCATTGTATTTATGTACTGGTGTGACAAAACTGTTTTCCATGTGTTTGGAAAAATTTCATTTATAAGTGACTTATTAAACAACATTCAAATGGGTTTACTCAAAATTGAAACACACCTTATAGAAGTGATCTTATCAATGCTGTAGCTCAAATTATCTTTTAAACTTTGAATACCTGAGAATATCCTTTCAGAAGTTATATTATAGACAGAAATGTTAACAGCAGCTAAATGATCAGAATTATAAAGGTTACCAACATTCAGGTCTTCATTCAAAGGCTAGAAAGTAGCTATTCCTGATTCAGTATCACAGCACTTTGTCTAAGAAAAAAGATTTGGAATACCATAGTACTTTCTAAATTAGTTAATGAAATTCCAGAATTGTTTGGAATCAAAATGAATATTTTTCATTGAGACCATAAATTAAAATAAACTGTGTAGTAGTGTTGGGAATAAGAATTTTATAAGTTTATATGAGCCATATTTGTTTTTAATACGATGTGTTTAGATAGGGAGCATACCATAGAGAAAAGATAGAAGAAACAATATTTTTAATACGAACAAAATTTGCAATATTATTATTCAATGCCTAATAAAAAAAATTTATGGCAGTTTCAATATTATTCTCTACAATAATAATTAAATCCTAATAGGCAAGTTCAAAATAATCATTAAGAGCACAATAATCAGCATTTTTAAAGTTCATATATGATTCTGTGTATGAGAGCCCATTGAAAGTAGTACCTAAACAAATATCACATTCAATTTCAGTTTAAAAAAAATTATTTACCAATATTTAATCAGAGGCTTAAACTAAAGTTACTGAATGAGGATGATCACAAAATAACAAATCTAAGAATACATTATGGGAGTTATGTGTGGGGTTAACTTGTTTTAAATCTAGAAAAGAGAAATATGCATTTATAACAGTAGCATCATAACCACGGGCAGTGCGTGAGTAAACCATCTTCATCCAGTGAATTCCACAAAGTCAAAATTATAATCTCCAAATAAGTAGAGCAATGAATCAGGGTTCTTTGTGACAATATTTTCAATTGTAGTACAGTGAGTCAAATATATGCTAATATCAGATCTTGGTGGAATATAATTTGCACCCAAGTTGATATTTTTGTCACCAATATTAAGTTTAATAAAAAGGTGCTCCACTGTTGGAATAACCGTAAGCTGATGTACAATGAAACACTGTTTGATGGCCACAAGTACACCTCCTCCTCTTAAGGTTGATCTTCACCCACAATTAATTTGTTTCTGATCCTAAAGATGACTCTACTGTGGCATGCTACTCGGGTACATTTTTTAACTTAATTGTAGATTTCTACATGACGACTCTATAATATTTTCAAACCCTAATATAAATTACAGTTTTCTATCATTATATCCATTGACTGAGTAGACAGTAATTTTATCAAATAGGCTATAACTTATACACTTACAAGTAGACCAAGTTAGCAAAGATATTTTTAACAACATCTTTATGTATAATATTTTACTGTTCTGCTGTGTCAATCTGAATCTCAAAGTCTCATTCACACATATCATTGAAAAATGATCTATATTTATTATCTAAACATTTTTATCAACATGCAATCATATATTAGATTTTTGTTGATAGTTAAAAATTAAATTATCTGTTATTATTAAATATTTTAGTGGGAATTATATGAAAAATGGTCAATCGTCAAAAATGTTATTTAAAACATACAACATGTCTTCTTTTTATTACTGGTTTCAGGTTTGTTATCTTCCTAATTAGTGCGTCTTCTTCTCTTCTTTGTATGTGCTCAAACTATCTCAGTCTTTGTGGATTAAAAAATTTTACTATGTTTTCCCCTTTCTATCTCTTATTTCATGCTTCATTAGTCTTCTATATTCTCCTTGTTCAGGCTTTATTGGGCTGTTTATTCTTATAATTTTTACTTTTTCTTTATCTTTTTTCGTAAGACATATTATTACTTTTGCTCCATATGCTATCACTGGTCTAATTCCTGCTCTATATATTTTTTTCTTTGTTTTTTGCTGTTTTTTTGTATCTTTAAGTAGTGCGTGATATTTCCAAATTACAACGTTCTTCTCTTGCCTTATGTGCGTGGTAGTGTCATGCGTTAGATGTATGATTTGGGGTTGTCGATGCGTATTTAGTTATCACGGTTCTATTTGGTATAATTAGTTCTTCAGTTTCCGTATTCGACCACTTTATAACGCCAAATGTGAAAAGTGGTATTGCGTATGTGTTTATTGCTTTTACTATGTGCTTTTAATTAAGTTCGCTTTGGAGTATTAATATTATTATTATTATAATACAATGATTTCGAGCCAAAGCAGAGCTTATGTGGCCCAAATTACAAAATATTTGTATGTACTAAACTAAATAATATAATATAAATCAAATTTTCTCACAAAGTAAAAATAAAAATAATTTTCAAAAGAATTAGTACTTACAAAAAGTTCTTGCAATAATAGCAAATTACAAATATACAAATATTACAAAGAGTATACAAGATTACAAAAATTATTCTAATGAAGAGAAATCATACCAATTATATTCTTACCATTTTATTAGTTTTCAAAAGAAAAAAATACAAACAGTATAGTTAACATAAGACTAGGTACAAGATTCTGTTCGTTTTCATCAAACGTGTTTTTGAAACTATTTAAACTAGTAGCTTCTACTCTAAAAACAAGTCCGGAGACATTCTATGAAAACTACTTTTGCTATTTGAGTAGACCAACCTACAACAAGATTTAATAAGAATGTTATCGGTTTGAATGAATTTTATTTGGCATGCTAGAACTTACAGAATAGTAGATACTGTACTATTCCATCTACAAGTAATATATCTATAAAAAACGTATTTAGTTTTTAAAAACCTATTTAGGCGTTTAAAAGTAAAAACCTACTTGAATATATTCATCGGTGTTATTGACTAGCTCAGTCCAAACAACTTGATTACATGCGATGGTGAGAGTTTCTCTAAGGATGGCACCTTCGACTTCTTGTCTTGGGATGACGATTTTACCTGATGTTTCTTTTACTGTAAATTTGACTTGTATAATTGTTTAGGACTCTTGGTGGACTATATAGAATTGGGCTTTATTTGTGGCATAGTAATTAATAGGAAGAATAAAATGCGCTGTAGTAAGAGTAGCTTGGGTAGAATCGAGATTTGCTTTTAGAAGTCTTAATATTAAGACCATCAAATGTCTTGTGAACTTTGAAAATATAAAATTTTAAGTTAATATTTGAGTTACATTCGGGAAAAATTGGAATTTCTACACAATAACCTTCTGAATGATTCTGAAAAATTGATGTAGCAACTGGTTCATACTTAATATTATTTTTGTGGAATTTATTGGTTATATCAGGAATAAGGAAAGATTTAATGGCTCTTGTAACAATAAGAAGTTTAAGAGGGGATTTTGAATTTTAATGTAATGAAGCTCTCTTTTGTCAGCAAAGGAATGCAATTCTACTAAGTTTCTTCTTTTTCTTTTTGAAATCTTTGAAAATTTACATCTTTGTCCTCATATTCTTGGATTTTTTGTTCATAGTAAGAGTAATCTGGGTATGTGTCTATATACCTTCGTCATAATTGCTCTTGTTCGATATTAAAGAGTTCTTCTACCGTGAATCGGGGCCTGGCTGTTTTTTGAAAGCGGAAGTTTCTTTGAGATTGGGGTCTATTGCCGGTTTGGCGTGTAAATACGCTAATAGGTGTTGGCTTATATGATTATCATCATGCTGTAAAAAAAATTATCAAAATTATATGTCTGGTTTTCCAGCTTTATACTTGGAAACAAGTAGTTTTTTAGAGTTTTTTTCGAAAACGAAAACATGAAGTTTGTTCAAAATTTGTCAAAATACTTCTAGTTGTCACATATACCTTCTCAATTTTTTTCAAATTTTTTTAATTTGTAGTTTGTTTTCTGGGGGGTGCAGATCAACCTTAAGTAGGAGCTAGTGTTTGGATTATGGTTGACTCAAATGATTGTGTAATCAAGCCATCTCAGCTCTGCAGTAGGAATTTGTTTATTCAACCATTTTTTCACCAATATTTATTTATTTATTAATGGAGTCCATTTACAAAAGTTTTAACAAAGCTACACCTTATAAATAATGAATCTTTTTAAATATCAAACATCTCAGAATAATAAACTAAACAAACTTTAATACAGCTATCAATGGTAGACTAGTATTGACATGTAAAAGAGATCACTTATTATAAGATACCTTGTTTTTTTTTAGATGTTAAAGTAATAAACTGATTTTGGAGTCGATATCATAATTAGTATAGTGAAATGGCTCTGAAAAGATTTCTGATTGTCTGTTGTTTCTACTTTGTACTTTAAGACTAATGAGTGATAACAATTAAGGACAATTTATAATAGAATTAATGACTTTCTGCAAGAAACATAAATCTAATAATGTCCTTCTTGACTTAAGTATTGATCAATACTGTCTCTTACCCACTGATAGTCATATTTCTCTCTCCAGTATTCACTCCTAAAAGCTGCTAGCTTCAAAAATGTATTTTGGATATTTGTAACATAGTAATTTTTACAATTATTTCATATTTTTCAGAAACCAAATTGGTAAAAGCAGTGTCAGAAGTGGCAAAGGATATAGGTGGTGATACAAAACAAACTGAATCAGAATTACTATCTAAACTCTTGGGCCCCGGTGACAGTACACCATCTTCTAAAAGTTTAAAGTAAGATGTAGTTTTAAAATTTTACTGTTAAAAATAAAACATTTCTTCTTGATATTGTTAGAATATGGATATGTCGAGCATCTCAGTGTGTTAAATATATTGTAGGAGAAATGTCACATCTATAAAAATTTATCTTATATTGTACAATTGGAAATATTCTGTTCAGATCAAATTTTTAGATACTCTTATGTTAGAGAGAATAAGACATAAATAATGTCATGTTTAATTATCTTTAAGTTGAGTCATATATTTAACATAAGCATTTTTGTTTGTTTTCGATTAATGTGTCATGCATCTATCCAATTTGGGTAACTTGGAGCAATGCTGTCGTGCTCATATTAATCTAATCGTACATATTTTTCAGCCATCAGTCTGCAATGCCTGATCCACGATTTCCTACTATTTTATACCATTTTATTAATTTTAACTTCTCGGGAATAACCGCGTTGAGAATGTAATGCTCGACGTTTCGGCACCAATTTTAAGCCATTTTCAAGAGTGATACGAGTTTGAGGTCTCAATCTGTCTACTACCCTCACTCGTAAAGTACCAGTATCGTATTCTATATAAATACAAGAACCGTCAAACGGCACTGAGGTCTCAATCTGCCTACTCCTCAATCTCGAGTGACGACCAGTCTTACCGTGTATGCTGCTTTTATATTACCAGTATGCTCGGGAACGGTATGCGCTGACGTGGTCTGAGCTGACATGGTCTGAGATGACGTGGCCTGAGCGGTGTGGGTTGGGGTGGGGGGTCGCTGAAGTAACGGTTGCCGGCAGTCATTTAGCGTCATCGCGTGGAATTTAAGGAGAGGATGGGAGCAATGGTTTTTGCTTTTTCGAAATCTGTTTTGTAGCCTGTCTGAATTTGATGTTGGGCTAGGGCTGAATTAGTATCGGAATGTTTGACTGATAGAGTTCGTCGTAGAGATAATGTTCGTCCATTCTCGTCAGATCCGTAAAAGACCAAATCCCCAATGTCGTTATTTGGACTTGACCCTAATCGATCGATATTTATGTACCGAAATATGATTCTAAGTATTAATATTTTCAACATCTATTGGCTCTAAAATGATACCAAATACAATGATTTTACTGGTCGATGTTAAAATGTATGTTTGATGTTAAAAATTTAATATATAAAAAAATCGGAATATTGAAAAACCGACAACGGTGCCAAGCCTACATATATACACAACAATAAATAAAATAACAATAAATATAAATAATAATAAATAAATAATTTATTTACTGGAAAAACATCAAAAATAAAATAAATATTTACCTCTACATATACACGCCATAATACACCTGTATGCATAACATGTTGCATACCATTAAGACAGGTTTAAAAATTAAAAAGTAAAATGACCCAAGATGGGTCTCTTCTTTCTTGAAAAGAAATACAATATTATAAGAACACCTAATTACATTTTAATCATATTTTTTTTCTTTCTGTTCTCTATGTATTAGACTTAAAACATACCATTAAAAGATGTCATAAACTAAGTTTTACTTACTATCATTACCTAAATTTTAAAAATTTTAGAATGGATTTTGTCGCATCATTTTATATTTTATAGGTGTATTATTAATGTTGAGTGTCAAAACTTTTTATAAATAAGCTCAACGACTAGTAAGTTGCACTGACGAATTGTGATATTTTGTAAATATTTACCTATTCTTCTTATTACAATATCTTGAAAAAGGAATAAAACAATTCCGAAAGCTTGACAAAAAGTCAAAAGAGTGTTTCTTTAACATCCAGGCCAAACTTCTGACCGCATCTCTAATAAACTATGTTGTTTTCCAGAAAAATATTAGAGAAAAAGATAATCTTTTACATAAGATCCCTTGTTAAAATATTTATAAACAAACAACTGTTGTGTTAAATTGGCTGAAACTTTGCAGACACGTAGCTTTGGTCTTGTTGATCAAAAGATCTCAGTGCCCCAAGATCCAGAAATCAATTGTTCCTCAGTTACATAGCTTAAAAGTGTCGGGTTTTTTGACTATTTGAATAATATGTATTTGAAGAATATACAGGGTGTTAGTAAATAAGGGGTCAACCTACATGAAAAAATAATGACAGTTTGCTATATACATATGTCCATAAATGCTTCGTTTTCCGAGTAGCGTACCATTTTCTGGGCTTCAAAGATTTCTTTAGAGTCTTACTTTACCAACGAGTCTGTTTTTCTTATATTGATATCGTTTTAATTTCGTTTCTGAGTTTCTATAATTCTTCATCCGTATTTAAAACAATTTCGCACAATGTATTGTTTAAATAATTTAATTTTTATAATTATATAATTTTTTTTTGAAAAAATTTCATTATAAACAATAACTGAAAATGATGGCAACATACATTATGATATATTGAATTTCTGTTTCTTTGAGTATCTGGTGCTATATATTACATTAAAATTGTGAAGTTTAGAATTTAGAAGATTTTTTTTCTCAGTATTTTTATATTTTAAACATCATAAAGTTTGTTTAAAAAACGATAACAAATCGAAAAATGTGAAGCAAGCGATTATTATATTTTAATATGTGTAAAATTCTGTTTTTTTAGTTATTTTTTTTATTTTATTTTTTTTTTTAATATTTACTGATTAATATTTTAGTGATATTGTCAAAGGAATGAAAATTGACAGAGAGGTAAAATCAGCTGAAAAATCGAGAGCTGAACAAATTAGAAATATCCTACAAAATATGCAACAAAAACAACAGCAAGATCCTAGGAAACCTCTATCTCAAGTGAGGAAACCACAGCAGCCATTTAAACCTAAACAAGAAATGTACGTATCTTTTAGACTTTTGGCCCATGTTTTTTCCATGATTGATTATAACTTGTAGTCGAGTAGTCAGAGAGTTGACTTTTAAAAATCATACGAACAAGCTGAATTTTGCAGAGAATATTAACTTTGGGATCCCAGGAAAGATGCAAAAAAGTTTACCATTTTTACCCCCGGACTTTCCCCGAAAATCCCCCTCGCAGGGCGGTAAAAATGCAATAAAAATCGATTAATCAAGAATCTGTACACTGTAGAAAAAAATGTTTCAAATAAAAAATGTAGCTAAGATAATTAAAAAAAATGTTTATAAGCGTTTTTTGTATACAATGAAACGTTCTCTTAGAAACAACGCTTGAAGCGACCGTCGATTTTGCATATCATTTACGCGCGCGAAATCAATGTTCAATAACATTTGTATCAGCTCGACGGCAAAAATTCGATATCTTTTGATCCAAATGTCCTATCGACAAAAATCAAGATGCGTTTTAAAGGCAAAGACTGCAGCTTTCGTATGCAGTTTTTGTATTTTGCCGAGAATAAACTCAGTTTTTATAAAGGTGTTAAATAAATACCCGTAGCGTGATTTTTGCCATTTTTTATGAGTCTCGTGATATCAATAGAATTAATCACTTTCATTGACCAGACGTAGTAAATTTCCATTTTTAGAGATCAATCTTTAAAACCTATCACTTGAAATTTCAATTTTGAGTTGTGGTAACAAATATGAGGAATTTGAAATATGAATAAAAACGCAGAATTTAATGTTAAACATTACGAACGATCACACGTCTCGTAAATGCTTTTAAGAAGACAGTTTTGAGTGTAGTTTATTGCAAAAGTTTTGTTCTTTTAAAAAACGTACTAGTGTAATTGAAAAAAAAGTTTGAAATGTTTTAGATCGTTTGTTGTGTGAAAGTGTAAATCCAGCGTTTTTTAAGCATATTTTAAATGCCTCACATTTATTGCCAAAACTCAAAACTAAAATTTCATGTTGTAGGTTTAAAGGTTAGGCTCTTCTAGAAATCAAAATTTCGTAGTGGTCAGTCAATGAAAGGGATATATTGTATTGATTTCATAAGAATCATAAAAAATTATAAAAATCGCGCCACGTTTATTTATTTAACACCTTTATAAAAACTGTGTATTTGCGGCAAAATACAAAAACTGTATCCAAAAGCTAAACTCATTACCTTTAAAACGCATTTTGATTTTTGTCGATAGGTCACTTAAATCAAAAGATATCGAATTTTTACCGTTGAGCTGATACAAATTTTATTGAACATTGATTTCGCGTGCGTAATTGACATGCAAAATCGACGGTCGCTTCAAGGGTTGTTTCTAAAAGAACGGTTCATTCTACACAAAAAATATCTATAAATATTTTGATTTAAAATTACCTCAGCTACATTTTTTTCTACCGTGTACAGATTCTTGGTAAATCGATTTTTTTGCGTTTTGTTCCCTGCGAGGTGGGTTTTAGGAGGAAGCCCGGAGGTAAAAGTGGTAAACTTTTTTGGGTACCAAAATTAATATTCTTCGCAATATTCAGCTGGTTTGTATGGTTTTTAGAGGTTCGGTGAAATTTTCTTCTCTGGTGACTGGAGTATTGTAGTTGTTTAAGGCTCTGTTGGAAATTTTCTGTTGTCTTTGACGTAAAT
This sequence comes from Diabrotica balteata, assembly GCA_918026665.1. Taxonomy (NCBI): domain Eukaryota; kingdom Metazoa; phylum Arthropoda; class Insecta; order Coleoptera; family Chrysomelidae; genus Diabrotica; species Diabrotica balteata. The sequence continues at coordinate 92,231,564 of OU898278.1, read as the reverse complement.
CCAACTTCTCTAAGCTTTACTGCAGGTCTATTTCCCTTTTAATTATTCATACTCACCTGTTTTTAATTCGTTATTCTATTATATTCGTTATATTTATTCTGTCATCTATTTCTAAAAGTGTTCTTCGATCACAATACCTGTTTTGCCTGTATTGCGGCTGCATCTATTCAGGGAGTAACAGGTCGAAGACAAGACTAGGAGGGATAATAAAAGGGAGAATAAAAGGCAGGTTTCTGAACCATATTTCAGAGCTTTCGCATTGAATATGCTACATGTCATTTAAAGTGGTTGACAAGAGAAAAAATACTGCGTGTCTCTGTAAGAAAATATTTAAAAATACCTCTATCTTCGAGAAATAAATTTATGTAATTCGTTGTATAGAGACGGGTTATTAACAGGCATCAATGCCTGTCCTTTTCCTCTAAAAGTACGTTCTTCATTCACACTATGACAGGTTTCGCCTTTTGTGGTTTATCAGATAGTGTCAGGTCAAAGACAAACTTTGAAAAAAAAGGTAAAAACACTGTAATGATGATGAGTGGTGTTATGTTCATCCAAATACAAAGGTATACGGTAGAGTTCTTTTTTAATTATCAATTGTATATTTCTTAAGTTCAAATTACGTTCCACCATTTCTTTTTTACTACTTCTTGTCACCATATTATTCGAAAACTGTTTTGGAAATTATTACTTTTTTTATTATATCGTCGTTATTAAATAGACTGATATTTTAAATGAATTATTGTTCCTTCTGTGCAAATATTACTATTTGCATTTACCTTTTTTAATACTATTATAGTATTCTCATCTTACTACTCGTATCATTTTTAAGTTAGTCATATTTTGAATGTTAGATTTGAATTGGGATATAGTCTATTAGTTTTTCTTTATTCAATCGGTTAATTGACTGATTGAAATCCTAACTTTTCCTTGTAGTGCTTCTGTCTTCCGTAAATTTTTCTTATTTTGTGTCCTGTGTTTATGGTATGTTGTGCTAGGGATGAAGTCTTCTCTTTTCTTTCGATGGCGTTTCGATGTTCTTCGCGTCTAACTTGTATCCTTCGATTTTTCTGTCCGATGTACGATTTTTCGCAGTCCTTACACGGAATTATGTATACACCTTGATTTTCCAATTCAACTTTTGTTTTTGCCGATGGTAGTATGGTTGCGATTTTTCTGTCGGTGTTAAAAATAGTCTCTATTTTCTTTTTTCTTAGCACTCTGCTGATTTTGTCTGTCGTACCCTTTATATAGGGCAGGATAGTTTGTCCGACTGGTTTTTCTTCTTTTTCTGTATCTTTGCTTTTGTTTCGAGGTTTTTGTGCCTTTTCAATCGTAGACATGGAGAAGTCATTTTTTCTTAGAGCTATTTTGACTTTGTATATTTCTTCGTTCTTATGGTCCTCATCTGTCAGTTTCTCAGATCTTGTTATTAATGTTTATATTACCGAATTTAATTGTGCAGATTGATGGTGTGAGTCTGCGTGTAAGTACCTGTCAGTATTCGTTGGTTTTCGGTATACTGTGTGTCCTATGCTTCCATCTTCTCTCTTAATAACTAACACATCTAGGAATGGAAGTTGTTGGTTATTCTCCCGTTTCATGGTAAATTGTATTTTTTTATGGATATTATTAATGTGTTGTAGATTTCGAGCATTATGTTGTAAATAAATCAACATATACCAAATAACACCAATCCCTAACAACAATCTAATTAACAAATTAAACACAAACAACAACAAAAAAACAAAACAATACACCACCACACTCCCATTAATCACACAAACCAATACTAACCACCCCCACAATTACACAAAAAAACTCACTCAAACAAACACGCACCCTAATTTACATTAATCTAAAATTACACAAACACTAAAAATTCCCCTTATATAGAGAGAGCACCCATCTCCCACACAAATAAACCAAGCAAAAAACCTATAGAGACAAAACACCCCCACCACAACCCACAACAAACTCCACAACTCCAAACCCCAATCCATACAATACCAATACCAATACAACAACTAACAACAACCACAACAAACCACAACAACCAACCCCATAAAACAAACAAAACACTCAACAAACTTACATCATACCCCCCAAACAATCCCACCCACACCCAACACCCCACCCCAAAAACACTACACAAAAATAAAAAAAATTACCCCCACAAAACCCAACAAATCATTTCAAAACCCCAACCCACACACAAACCCCTCTACCCCCCCAAAACACACCCCACAAACAAACCCTCTAAAAAAAATCCTTCCCAATCATCCATCCCCTAAACAATCACCACACCCAACAAAAATAATAGAGAACCAACCCCAACCAAACTTACCCCCCCCCCCAAACTATACTCACATTCTCCACTCAAACCCACATCCAATTAACCCAAACCAACAAACTTAAATACATCCCAATTCAAAAATTTATCATCAAACCCACTATCCCTACAAAACAAATAAAATATAACAATATTAATTACCAAATATAAAAACACCATACCAAATTCTTTCATACACATACCAACTAAAAATCTAACTCAATTTCCCCTACATACTAATCCAACCTCAATAATATCCCAAAAAAGTAAACCTCATTACAAAACCCATTTACAACACCAAAATCCCCCCACAATATGTCTATTGAACCACCCCATAAACACATAATCCCATTTTATTATATAATTACTACTTAAAAGTATTCCTTTAATAATCAATCTACTTTATACAAAACCTCATTTTAATAAACTTCAATCAGGCCCAAAACTTTTTTTCCCTACAATCACTATTTCGTGACCATTTTTTCTTTTCATCTCTTCCCAGCTTTTAATATTGTTCCTATACTTTTTATGTATAGCTATAGAAACTCCTCTTTGTATTCTTGAACTTTTACATACTCCACTTTAGAAATGGAAATTGATTCTCCACTTATTTTATTGCCTTTTCTCTTTGTTTCTGTATGGACACATAGATCTCCCTTATTATTTTTAAGTTCTTTAAATACTTTGATTTCTTTCGTTTTGAGACCCTGCATGTTCCATATCGCCATTCTCTATTTCCGTCCAGATTTCGAGGCTTTTAATTGAAACATTTAGTGTATGTAGTTTTTACAAGCAATGAGCCGCTAGCCCATTGTTTCAACCCTCTTCCTTTACTCGGATTTGGGACCAGCAGCAGCCCACTGAGCTACTCAATCCTCCCAATTTACTGTAAGTGGAGTTGAAAATGATATTTTATAACAAATATTTGAAACAATTTTTAGTTTCATTTAAAAATTAAGTTCGTTCTAAATACAGTATTTATTAGCTAACATTGAAATATTTTCTTCGAGATATTATCTCAATATATGTATTGTAGAATACTATATTATGAAACCTAGTTGTAAATTGAAACACGCAATACAGACTATCTATAAACTCTCCAAGTTTTAATTTTCCCGCTTGTATTCCTTTTTTCTGTTAGCATTTCTTAGATATGTTTCTACCATCAACTATCTATGAACAAATATGAACTAACTTCCTCCTTCCTATGGGACTGCATTTGGTTATTTTCTTTATCGAATTGAAAAAGACTGTAAGACTTGTACACACTTCTAAATAGGTCTAACTGGTAAGCAGGTTTTGTATGTTTTCAATAAAATTGATAGTGTGTAAATTAATTTATTAATTAAGCTAAGTATACTTTCGACATAATAAATGTCATCATCAGAGCTATCCTAAAATAACGCTAAGTTAAGTAAATTTTTTTATATAAAATACAATGATAGAAAAAACTTACGTCAATTAGGCAATAAATACTTCATAGAAGGAAAATTGTGGACAAACGACATATTAAAAATCAAAGATCGGGCTCTGTAGGCCACAGATCTTGGGTCTAACCCTTATACATATGTATAATTCACATTAAAAAGTTTTTTATAAAACATGGTTACCACATACAGTAACGACAACAGCTGTCTTTGACTTACATTTTTGAAGTAAAATGAAAATGAAATAGGAAGCTCGGATATACGGAAATAAATCCGAGAGCGACCTCTGTATTTAAATTATTAATTAAAAATTGAAAATGTCTAAAATGACGTCTGAAGGTTATTGATTATTACTTTTAGCTACTGTAGAATTTTAAATTTAAATATTTTAAATTGATTAGTTAACGTGAAGATTTAAAATATACATTTATCAATATTATCAAAAAACAAAACTTTAAAGTTTGACCAAGTAGAAGAAAGTAGATGAAAACCAACCAAGGAGAAGTATCATTTGCTAAGTTAAGAGTTCAATAGCTATTATTGATTATCAATATTATTAATAAAATAAATAATGAAGAAGAAAATATCAAACATTCTCTATGTAGATGAAATCAATGAAAGAAAATTTAAGAAATTCTCTCTTTTAAATCTCTTTTAAAAATAAAGGTCAAAGCTTGATCAAATGATGGTTAATTTTATACTAAGTGTATTATTAAAGAAACTTCTTAAATATTGGATCAAACTTACAATTTAAGTTAATTTGAGTGTTGACACAGTTCTGAGGATTCCTTTTCATTTCTCTACTGATTTCAAGATCTTCTAGTAAATTCATTTTTATATAATTATTATTGGGTATACTGTGTAGGATCTTGCTATCTCTATGAGGACTAAAGCCATGCTTTGAAGCATGTATATGATTCCCAAAACTAGATTGATCAATCTTAGACAGATGTTCTTTAATGCGTATATCCAAAGGTCGCATTGTTCTACCCACATAGGTCACCGGGCATTCACCACAGGATAATTTATAAATACCACTTTTTGACGATTTGTTGATTTTGTCTTTAGTGTGGGAAAAAATAGATTTGATATTTTCTTTAACTTTGAAAGAAAGTTTTAGATTAGGGATGTTTTTTAAGATTCTGACTATATTATCTGAGGGATAACCTATGTACGATATTGATCGATAAATAACTGTCGAGTTAGAAATGTTATGGACAGTGTTGTATGCTAGTGATCTATTCATTTTATTCCTTAATTTGTTGAGTATGTTATCAACCAAAGTAGGGGTGTAACCGTTACTATAAGCAAGTTGTTTAATAATTTCTAATTCTGATTTAAAATTTGAATCTGACAGAGGTAAGCTAAGTAAACGATGGATATAGCAGTAAAAGGAGGCCATTTTCTGTTGAAAAGGATGATTAGAAGATCTAGGGATGGTATGGTCAGTCTGAGTTGGTTTTCTGAAGACTGAAAAATTTAATTTGTTATCTATTCTAGTTAATGTTAAGTCTAGAAAATTAATAGAATTGTTGGATTCTGTTTCTAAGGTGAATTTTATAGCTGGATGTAAGTTGTTAAGTGAAACTAGGATATTGTCTGCATCTGAGGAATTTCCATCTATGATAGCTAACACATCATCCACATATCTGAACCAATATAAAACTTTTTGAAACGAGTTTTGATTCAGAGAAAGATTGTCAAATATATTAATCTCCAGGTTATTCAGAAATAGATCTGCTAGCAAAGGTGATAAGGGATTGCCCATTGCCAATCCTTGTACCTGTTTATAAATAATATTGTTGAAAGAAAAGAAATCTTGTGAAAGACAAAATTTAAGTAAACCCAATATGTGAAAAATTGTATCTCTATTAATGTTGTTTTTAATAAGTAATTTCTCAACTATGGAAATGGTTTCATCTCTAGGTACATTTGTAAACAAATTACTTACATCAAAGGAAACTAGAAAGAAGACTCTAGGTAAATTTAAAACTGACAATTTATTTACTAAGTCTGTATAGTTTTTGACAGAAAAAGTGGGTTGAACAGATATTGAGGATTGTAATATAGAATTGATGAATTTGGACAATGTAACAACTGGTGTGTTATAAAAACTAACCACTGGTCTCATAGGGGTGTTAGGTTTATGAATTTTTGGTAAACCATATAGTCTTGGTATTTGCGGATTTGACAAAATGAAGGTTTTCTCTATCCTGTTATGTGATAGATTTCCTACAATCACATAACAGGATAGAGAAAACCTTCATTCTGTCAAATCCGCAAATACCAAGACTATATGGTTTACCAAAAATTCATAAACCTAACACCCCTATGAGACCAGTGGTTAGTTTTTATAACACACCAGTTGTTACATTGTTCAAATTCATCAATTCTATATTACAATCCTCAATATCTGTTCAACCCACTTTTTCTGTCAAAAACTCTACAGACTTAGTAAGTAAATTGTCAGTTTTAAATTTATTTGCAATGCGACCTTTGGATATACGCATTAAAGAACATCTGTCTAAGTTTGATAAATCTAGTTTTGGGAATCATATACATGCTTCAAAGCATGGCTTTAGTCCTCATAGAGATAGCAAGATCCTACACAGTATACCCAATAATAATTATATAAAAATGAATTTACTAGAAGATCTTGAAATCAGTAGAGAAATGAAAAGGAATCCTCAGAACTGTGTCAACACTTAAGTATTTAATTACTACCAGTAAATTGTAAGTTTGATCCAATCTTTAAGAAGTTTCTTTAATAATACACTTACTATAAAATTAACCATCATTTGATCAAGCTTTGACCTTTATTTTTAAAAGAGAGATTTTCTTAAATTTCTTTCATTGATTTCATCTACATAGAGAATGTTTGATATTTTCTTCTTAATTATTTATTTTATTAATAATATTGATAATCAATAATAGCTATTGAACTCTTAACTTAGCAAATGATACTTCTCCTTGGTTGGTTTTCATCTACTTTCTTCTACTTGGTCAAACTTTAAAGTTTTGTTTTTTGATAATATTGATAAATGTATATTTTAAATCTTCACGTTAACTAATCAATTTAAAATATTTAAATTTAAAATTCTACAGTAGCTAAAAGTAATAATCAATAACCTTCAGACGTCATTTTAGACATTTTCAATTTTTAATTAATAATTTAAATACAGAGGTCGCTCTCGAATTTATTTCCGTATATCCGAGCTTCCTATTTCATTTTCATTTTACTTAAAAAATGTAAGTCAAAGACAGCTGTTGTCGTTACTGTATGTGGTAACCATGTTTTATATAAAAAAACTTTTTAATGTGAATTATACATATGTATAAGGGTTAGACCCAAGATCTGTGGCCTACAGAGCCCGATCTTTGATTTTTAATATGTCGTTTGTCCACAATTTTCCTTCTATGAAGTATTTATTGCCTAATTGACGTAAGTTTTTTCTATCATTGTATTTTATATAAAAAAAAATTACTTAACTTAGCGTTATTTTAGGATAGCTCTGATGATGACATTTATTATGTCGAAAGTATACTTAGCTTAATTAATAAATTAATTTACACACTATCAATTTTATTGAAAACATACAAAACCTGCTTACCAGTTAGATTTTCTTTATCCATCTGCTGTCACTACTTCTGCTTACATGACCACTTTAGTCAATTTTGGTCTATATATGTTAGTATGCCTGTTTCTATTGGTGTTCTTTGCTTTATTCCTCATTACTTCTCCTATCTATTGCATCTCTGTTGCTACTATCTTACTGCTGTTTTTCTTGTTTTTAATCCAATTTTCAGCCCCATATATCATAATACCTCGCCTAATGTTTTATAAATCTGTGTTTTTGTCTTTATATTTAGGTGTCTATCCCACCATACTGAGTTAACTAATCTTTGCTTAATTTCTTCCTTTGTTGTTGCCTTTTTCGTGATTATAAAACTTCATTTTTGGAAAAAAAATTCTAATTTTTATGAACATTAATTTTTTTTTGTTTACAGAGTAGTACAAAAAATCGACCTCTTTGGTAGCAAGCCTTTAGGTATCTTTACCAACAAGGACATGCAAGAGAATGAAACAAATACTTGGCAGAAGTTATACGAACGGGATTTAAAATTAGCAACCACACATCCTCCGTCAAATTATTTCCAACAAATGATTTTGTGGACAGAACAAGGGAAACTCTGGAAGTTTCCCATAGACAATGAACAAGGTACTAAATGTCACTACAAAATATTGTTTTATTAACTTTGACCTTTTAAATATTTAAACTTTGAACTCATTTCTTAAATTCTCGTCTTGTGTTGATAATTATTATTATCAAAGTCGTTTAAAATATCAAAATATGCTTCATACTTTTACTTTTTTTTAGTTTATCTTTGAAAACTGTTGATGCATTTTTCTATTGCACTATATGTTTTCTGTTCGAAGCAGATTTGAATGTAAGAGTCATTCTTATTTATTTCAATATTTAGTGGCCTGAATAAAAATTTTGAACCTTGAGTGAACAAAAATTTTAAAGTTTTCTTGATAAATCTGTGTAGAAACTGTAAAGATAATTTATATATCTTTTGAACTGGATACTTAGCTATATACCTCTCAGATGAGTTTTGAAAACAGATCAAAGTGTCGTTATCGCATCATTGATGATGAAAGTATCGTCGGCATATCGCAGTCAACATGTGTGATTGAGAAGTGATGAGGCCATTGTCATCAGGCCTCGGCATATTTCATTAAAATATTAGTCATAACTGGAGAGAGTGATGAGTAATACATTTAGTTTGTAAAATAGTTGATTTTGGAAAATTACCTAATTGGACATGGTCTCAAAATTCAGTTTTCGATCACATTTTTATACTTCACAATACCAGTAAAAAATGTGGCAAGTTCTGGAAAACTTTCTACTAAATAATAAATTCATTCCAGCAGGAAAGGAACTCTAAAAACAAGCCACGTCAAAAACGAAACTAAGAAATAAACTAGGAAATATCAGAAGAATTCCTAGCAACAAATGGATTGTGAAAATATATCCAATTTATTTATTTATCGTATGGCACTTGACACTCTCTCTCTTCAATCCTGACCTCCCAGGGGGAGTGTAGTGGTCGACGTGATGTCGTATATTGTCCGTCTCCAGAGATCTCTGTCTCTGGTCATTTCTTTTAATTCATGCATAGGTCTTTGGCATATTCCTGTAATTTGATCTATCCATCTTGTTGGGGATCTTCCTCGTGATCTTGGGCCTTCTACCTTTCCTTATATTATGAGTCTTTCCATGTTTTCTGTGTTTGCTCTCATAACATGCCCAAAATATTTTAATTTTTGGAGATGGACTTTACTAGAGAGTCATTGGCTAACTTTTAGTTCTCTTAAAATTGAATTATTTGTTCTACGGTCGGTCCAAGGAATTCGTAACATTCGTCTCCAACAGAACATTTCAGTGGCGTCTATCTTTCTTCTCTCCGATTGTCTCAGAGTCCAAGATTCACATCCGTAGGTCAGTATTGGGAATATTAAGCAGTTGATCAACCTCATCTTTATCGCTCTTGAAATTTGACAGTCCTTCCATATTTTGGTCATTTTTGCTGTGGCAACTTTTGCTAGTCACGTCTACGTTTAATCTCTTCTTGTAGTGACCCTATGTTTGCGATTAATGATCCCAGATATAAGTATGAGCTCACAACCTCGAACCGGTCAATTGTGGTTATGTGTGGATGATTGTTGTGTAGTCTATCCACTATCATGATCTTTGTCTTTGATATGTTTAATTGTAGACCAAATATTTGACTTTCGTTTTCGATCAGTCGTATAAGTTCCATCAGCTCTGCTTGACTATTTGCAAGAAGGGCTGTGTCATCTGCGAAACGTAGGTTGTTTAGTTTATGACCATTTATTGAGATGCCCTTTTCCCATCCTTCAAGTGCTCTTCGCATAATATACTCCCCATATATGTTGAATAATTGTGGAGATAGTATACATCCTTGTCTGACACCCCGTTCTGGATGAAACTCGTTCGAAAGTGTGTCAAGTACTTTACCTGATCCAGTAGTGTGTTCATATAGTTCAGTTATAAGCATAATTAGATGTTGTGGTACGCCTACTTCTTTTAGTATTCGCCATAAGTGTCTCCACTTGACCCTGTCGAACGCTTTACGGTAATCTATAAAACAGATGTATAGTGGGGTGGTGTTGAATTCCCTAGATTTCTCGATTATCTGTCTTATATTCAGCAGGTGTTCTCGAGTGCCTCTACCTTTGGTAAATCCAGTTTGCTCTTGTGGAATTTCTCTTTGAAGGAATGTTTTCA